>WNNJ02000037.1:0-31855 GCA_012934845.2 Pomphorhynchus laevis
CCTTTAAAAAATTTAATATCTTTAAAATAGAAATGTTTTAACATTTATATCTTTTCTAAGATGCTGTTTCTAGATTTTATCGAGCATTTTTAGTTTACATAAATTGCTTTATTATATATTTCATTATATAAAATTATTTTAATTTTTATAAAATTATGATTACCGGATTAGATTATAACTAATAAGTAAACAATTAAATAATTACATAATTAAATAATTACATTATAACAAGTTTTTACCATTTGTAAATTTTGCATAGACATTTTATCCTTTTAACAACTGTTTTTAACAATTCCCGCTGGAATGTGCTAGGTCGCCCGTAAATTACACGTGCCAATATTTCGGTCATATATATTGACTATCATCAGAGTATCTAAAATATAAAATCATTAAAATAAATTCACTTTGCTGTTCAATAAATTCACTTTGCTGTTCACTTTGCTGTTCATCACAAAAACATTTTCACGTGGAATTTACGGGCGACTTGCACATTCTAGCGAGAATTGTTTAAAACAGTTATTAAAAGGATAAAATGGTTATGCAAAATTCAAAGCGATATTACGTTTCCTGATATCGATTTATTAAGTACTTTCCTATGGTACAGCAATTGCGTTTCTTGATTTATAAATTTTGTTTCCTTTACGCTTTATCGTCGAATTACATCCCGTAATTTGAAGATTACATGAGGCCCCCGTGAAAATTTTAGCAGAGTGCAATTATACTCTGTTTTTAAAGTTTGCGACTAAGTCTCGCAGGAATGTTTTGAAAAACAAGAAATCGCTGTAATGCTATATTAATATTGTTTGCGACCAGGTTAGGTAGCTCCTAACAAAATTTGATCATACAAAATTTAATAATTTGTACTCATTAATAAGTTAATGGTCTCACAAAATTTGTGCGTTTTTCTATCTTACTACTCAATGATTAGATGATAATCATTTTTTTAATCATTAATTAATGATTAAATTAATTTAATTAATTAAATTAATTAATTTATTAATTATTCTAATCATTTTTTTTAATGATTAGATGATCATTAAAAAATGATCAACCGTACTCTCCCGACATCACAAATTCTGCGGATGCAAACTCTATAGATTTAGTGTACATTCTGAATCTGGTTTTGCTTTCGCGATAAGACTTTGGTAGAATAAACTTTAAAGTTACAGCATATTTCAAGTTAAAGTGTAAATCAGATGAATTTTACGTCATGAGCAGTATTCCGCCGATTGAACCTAAAGTGAACAATCCAGGTAACTGAGATTGCAAAATATTAGGTTCAATTTGTTCGCTTATTGAATAACCTTGTTAAAAATGTGAACCCTAGCCAATAGCAAGTAATTAATTACAAGGTGTAAAATTACAAGACGATATTATTATTTATTAAATATATTAATAAAGTTTATATTTTAATAAAATTTATTATTTGTTAAGATACATTGTTGTATCATCATACCATATCTAAATCACATCCTTATTGAATATTTTGGTGTGATCTACTTTTATATGATAGATCACATATATATGACATGTGATCTACTTTTAAATGTTGTGATCAACATTTAAAAGTTGTTTGATAAATGATAGCAATTCATATAAAATACAAACAAATTTGAATATTATATTTAATTATATTTAGTATAAATAATAATTAATTTACAACAGAAAAATAGTAAATCATATGCATCATTGGTAATTGTGTTAAAACTAAATATTAATTGTCATTAATAATTAATTAATTTAATTAATTAATTTATTTATAATTTAATATGTTTAATTAATTTTTAAATCTTAATTAAATTTATTATTGATATATTGTATTAATTATTAAGTTTAAATAAATTCTTGATATATAATAATGCATCTCTACATTGCAGGTGTTCATTGAATTATTCAAATTTATTGATCTAAAAATGTTGAAAAAAGATTGCTTATATGCGACGAAAGTCAGTATGATTTTGCGAAATTACATAGTACATACATTTCCAGTTATAATTAGGTAAATTTCTAATCATTCAAAGACAATTCATCAATTGACTCACTCAAATTCGACATTCCTCTAACAGACATCTAAATAGAAAATGAATTTATTAGCAAAAAGTCAAGTATTAAATTAATTATTAAATATTTTATTGGAACTACTGATGACGTATATTTATAAGAAAGAATTTCATACAACTTTTTTAAGTAATACGAACAGGAAAGTATAAACCTGCATGCTTTTTTACAACATTCGTCGGGAAGCTTAACCCGGAATTCGCCCACCACAGACGCCTAGCCTCCAATGAGGCGTTTCAACCTTAAACTACTCATCACTACAAAGTGGTCTCATCAGGGTGGCCCTGTAGCTACACAACTTTGATAGTACTAAATCCTCAGTAAACCTCTGAAGGAAATCACTAAGCGCAGGCTCATCATCCAGTGACCAGCCTTACATCTTTTGAGGATCAACACAATGCACGAGCAAACTCTCTCTAGCTAACAAAGCACTTTGTTAGAGCTTTGCTCGTACTTTGTGCTTTAGCTGAATAAAAGCGTGTTGCGTGTTCAGCAAACTTAGTAAGCTGATGAAGGAAGGAACGATAGCACACGTGCTGTCCTTGAAGCCACTGCTTACGCAAACCTTACAAGATGTAAGGCTGGTCACCGGTGGAGGAGCCTGCGCTTATTGATTTCCTTCAGAGGTTTACTATCGAAGTTGTGTAGCTACAGGGCCACCCTGATGAGACCACTTTGTAGTGATGAGTAGTTAAAGGTTGAAACACCTTATTGGAGGCTAGGCGTCTGTGGTGGGCGAATTCCGGGTTAAGCTTCCCGACGAATGTTGTAAAAAAGCATGCAGGTTTATACTTTCCTGTTCGTGTTTATTAAAAAGTTGTATGAAAATATTTTATTATTTGAATTTGTTAAAAGAAATTCGTGTATTACTCACAAATTATATTTAATATAATTAATATTACTTGATGAATAAAAATCTAAAAATTATTTAAACATTTCCACTGTCAAATTTTAATACTAACCATTTAACTCATAACAATACGTTTCTTACCTCTATTCGTTGTGCAGTTCCAGCCTCTTTCTTACATGATATAAAATTCGTCACCAAAATATCCATCTGCTTTGGACTGAGTCGGCCAACCCGTCCCGCACGATGGATATAATCCTTGATATCGACAGGGAAATCGTAATTGATAACGTTGTCTACCTGCAATTATTGTAAATAGTAAAACTTTTTATTAAGCAATTACAAAATAGAACGTATCTAGTGAGATAGTTATAGTTATTGTGTTATAGTTTTTAAATGTTCTAGAATTTTTTGATTTAAATTTAGTTCAGATAAGTTGCTTAATACAAGAAAACTAAAGTATCGTTAATTTTAAAATGAATAAATGCTTCCTTTGAAAAAAGTTGTAATCAACATATTGTTGTGGATAGATAAAATTATGGCATCGATCACACAAATAAAGCAAATATGTTTTATGAACTTAAAACATTTAAAATCTATCTATTAAGTTTACACGTATATACTGTAAAGAATTGTCGAGTATAGAAGATATTTCAGAGTCAAAGAGATTAGACAGATAGTACGGACGTTGGAGAGTAAAAGACGAGGACACTAGAGGAAAGGTAATTATTAGAGAGCAAATAATACGTTTTCAGGAGTAAGCGTATTAATTTCGAGCATATTGTCATTGAGAAAAATAATAATTCCGCCATTCTGTTAACAAACTAATTTTAGTAGAACAACCTAGTGGGCTAAAGTCAGACAGTCCGCTTTTTAATTGAAATTTGAATTTTTCGGTAATCTTCTTTGTGTTCTAGATAGGTTTATTGGCAATAATATTCTTTGCGTTAGATTTAAAGATTTTTTGCTTTACTGCGTCACAGAAGACGGCGGAACTATTATTTGGAATTGTTCGTGAGTATGGCATTAATAAGATTTTGATTGATAATTAACGATATTTGATTTTTTTATAATTTACGACATGTCATTATTATTAATTTAAAAAATGTGTTGCAAATATTTTTAATATTTTTTATGGAATTTATTAAATTTATTATAAAATTCTATTTTACTAAATGTGTTATCAATTATGATTTGATCATAATTTTAAATGTATATTACCTTCAAACGGATGGATATGGGCTTTGTTTAATGCAACGCTTTGTTTAATGCAACGCTTTGTTAGATGTTAGACATTAAATTGTACTTTTACTATTATTTTACTATATTTCGAAACAAAAGAACATTTTTGAACTAGTCAAAGCAGCTATCGAAATATAGAAAAAGCGTAAAACTTATGTTCGAAATATAGAGCATAGTTTTTATTGTTGGCTATAAAAATCGCATATTTTTCGTCATCATAATATAATTCAAATGTGCAATGTTGTATAATACCAACTTACTTTCATAATAAGCGATGCAAAATGCTGAATTAATCGTAATTTAATCGAGGTATAATTGGAATTACGGCAAATATTTTGCGATTTCATAATAAAATTGTAATAACTTGGTTCGTATAATTCAATTAGCTACGATAAAAATCCAAAGAATATTAGTTAATTCTATTATTTTTTGCTAATACAGGATTACAATTTATTAATCAATGGAATCCAAAACTAAATTTAATTTTAATCTTAAATTTAATTGAAAATTATTAACCTTATAAAGTCGTATGTTACATGATTAAAGAGATCTATTATTACATAATTGTTAAAAATAAATAATTTATTTTACCCATTGTGTATCAATCCCTTTCGACATTGCGTCAGTTGCACATAAACATTGAATTACACCATTATTGAAGTCGAGCAAAACTTGCTCTCGCTCCTATAAGTCGATAATGGTAACGATATTTCAACGAAAGGCAGTTTACTTTAGGAGAAAGATTACTATTAATGTAACCAGACCGAACGCCATTTGCTTTTAAAAAATTACTTAGCCAACATGTAGTTCGACAGTCGTTACAGAACACCAGAATGCATCTCTTATTATCTATTTTCACTTTTTCAAGCAATTTTCCTAAAATAATAAAATGAGATGAACCATCGAGTAGATATATTTTACTTAAAAGGGCGAATTTTGTAAATGTTTCATAACAAATAACTACAAAATTAGTACAGGATATTTGCAAGTGCCGGTCTATAAAGTTGAATGTTTTGAGAATCACTTCGATGTACATCATGATGTGCATACGGTCAAATTTAATTTCAACGTTGCAGATTATATTTTAGTACAGATGTAAGGTTCTTCTAATAAAATAATATTTTAAGTTTTACCGCTGAGCTTTAACAAAGAAACTCAATTTCCCTTAATAATTAAAAAATTATTAAACTTTATAATTCTTTATTATATCATATATATAATATCAATATATCAATATTAATTTATTATTTAATTATTATTAATTTTCACACTCCTAGCGCGTGACTATTTCAGCAAAGTGACCCGAAAATAAAGAATATAAATGTAAAAGATAATACTTAGTCTGTAATAAGTCTGGAATAGAGAGTCAAGTCTGTAATACCAACTAAATCTGTAATGCAGACGTTTCTAGTCTGTATTACAGATCTTTATAAAGAACTTCTTGAGATATTTAAAAGATATTACAAAAGTATAGAACGCTACAAGAAATATTCCCACATATTATGTATGTAAATTAAACCAGTGGTTATACGCGTTAAACGTATAACCATGAGTTTGATTCCTGTCGATGCCATATTTACAAAATGGTTACTCTGCAAACATTGTCATTCCCGTGCGAGACAATTATTATCTCATAAGTTAAATATAAAATTATAAAATACTCTATTTTCGGCAATTAAAATACAAAGTAAAAATTAAAATATTAAAATTGAAAACTGATTTTCAATTAAATGATCTTCTTAATATTTAATATTTAATTAAAAAATATTTATTATTTTAATATAAAATTATAAAATACTTTATTTTCGGAAATTAATATACAAACTGTTTTTTAATTAAATGCTATAAATAATCTTTAACATTTAACATTTTTAAATGTTAAATGATAACTTTTAACATAAAAGTTTTTTGATTAAAGAAAAAAAAACATTTTCTATAAATGTTTTTTTAAAATATTTAATATTTATACATTAATGAAAATAGATACTGAAATATTTACCAGGCTTGTGAGATTTTCCAATGCGCATAAATATTTGAGGAACATGAGGCATGACTACATTGACGTGCTTAGATTCAAATTGCTTCAGCTGAGGTAACTTAATTAATATAAATATAAATATATTTTATAGGAATATATAATTTTTTAATTTGATTAACAAATTAATGTAGTAAATATTTTGATATAAATATTTTCATTTAAATAATATGTATTTATATTATTAGGATCACTAACTTAAATCGAACTATATTATTAAAACAAAAGTCTATTCAAATTGGAAATATAACCATTTGAGCTTTTTAAATAATGAGTAATGAATAAATGAATGAATTTGAAATTATTTTCAATATGTGGTCAGCTGGAAGTTATCAAGAATTGTAAACAGCAATTTATTATTAGAAAAAAACTGTAATCAGTTTTGACAGAATTTACAAAATTTGTTTATTTTGTTTTACAAAATTTTTTGTAAAACAAAAAATGTTCAATCAATACAAGAAAGCTTAAACTGTTTTATTTAAGAATAAACTTTAGATAAAAAATTAATAAAAAATTTTAATTTTTATGGATCCATAAAATCAAAAATGATATTAATCTCAAGTTTTACTCAAAAAGGTATTTTTACTTTAAAAGGTATAATTGAACAAACCTACTTTAAAAGCTAAAAAGCGTTGATGAAGCTTTTTCTTAAAAATATACGGTATTTATTTTTATTAATTTTATTTTTCATAAATATTTATCATTTCACTTATATTTCACAATTATCATTTATTATTTCACTTATTTATTTTTCACTTATTATTTATCATTCCAATATATAACATTTGTATTTATTACAAATACAAGATATAAAAAATGCAAAATAAATAAAATATAAAAATATAAATACAATATAATTTGTATTCGTTTATTTTTACAGGTTAAACAGATAATGAATTCCAGACGTTCATGGCAAGATTTGCATTAAATAAGAATAACATTCTTCTAATCTTTTCGGTATATCTTTTATTTTAAAGTGCATTATAAAATTTGTTTTATAATAATCTATTATTATAACATTAAATATATTATAATATATTTAAAGTATATAATATATTTATATAATATAAATATATGTTATTATATTTATAATATATTATAAAAGATGCTTCATGACGTTTTCTGCTTAATACAAACGAGCTTTGTTGTTCAATGAAGCTAATTAGTTTCATTGAACAACACAAATCGCCTGTAAATAAAATGATTCGCATATTCACTGCTTATTGTTTATTTATTTAGAAAAAAAATGATGATTTATAGGTCAGTTGATCCAGTATGTGTTTGTCCATTAAGAATAACTTGCCATCGGATATGGCAATGAACGTATAAGTTGGCGAAATAGGAACACTATAAGTTGCTAATATGTTGAAAAATGTATCAATCTAAATATACGAGAAAACCCTATCTTATGTATACAATTTGGGATTACGCTCTCTTTTTACCTCAAAATTTAATTTGACGGATATGCTCAGTTAAACATCTTTCGCATTTTAACGTGCAAAATACAACGTCAGCCAATTAATCAAATGGCTTACAGGACGGTGTTCAAGTAACAATAAATCATGTGTTCAGTTGTTATTTCGAATATATATTTACCTTTACAAAAAGCTCGATTTGTTTTCTGAGGTGAGGAGTTATTGTTGCTGATATAAACATTAACCTTGTCCATGGAATTTCATCACTTACTCCTATCTGAGACAGCAATCGACGATTAATTAGAAGGGAAGTACAAAAATGCAATTGAAAAGTAATTTATTTACAGTGAAAACTTGAAGTAAGTGAATATACTAATCGCAGATTACCGCAAAATATAAAATCCTTACACAAGTGATGTTCAAAGTGATGTTTTCTTTTCATTAAAAATTCATTTCAGTGCATTTTTCATAAAATTTTATGTTCAATGAAGTTTTGATATAATTATTAATGTTTCAATAATTATTTTTTATATAATATAAAAAATTATTATTATATTTTTTATAAAATATAATATTTTTTTTATTTTCTCAAATATTTATAATATTTAGTGGCATAATATTTAATAAGAAACATATAAAAAATATCTGACTAAATATGATCAAAAAATGATATTTAAAAAAAATGTTAATGAAGCAAAACTACGGATGTTGGGAAAATGAAAAAATAAAAATATGATGAAGACCCTGATTTTAATATAGAGTGTGATATTCCATGGTACATTCAAAACGAAACTGATCTTGCTAGACTTATTTTAAGAATTTTGACTAATTTGTCTAATGAATACCCAAGTCGCAATGAACGTGGTGCCATTTTAAAACCTTTACCGCGTATAACTTCTATTCTGTCTAGTGCGAGTAATCTGTCAACTCTTGTTCAACTATTTTTAACATTTGATCCAACGATTACGGAGTATGTAGCATCGCTCTTATGCTCTATAATGAATGACAATCCAATAGTGTCAACACTGTATGAAACGGGATGTTTCTTTTTCATCCTAATGTATCAGGGCTCGAATCTTCTGCCAATCGCACGTTTTCTCCACAAAACTCATAAAATTCAAGCTACGCGAATATTTCAACTAAATTCATCTGCAATCAGCGATAGCATACTATCACCGATGCTACCAGCCGCGCTCGTTTTCTTTCTCAACAACTATGGGCCCGAAAGATTTGCTCAGGTTAGTGTAAATTCTTAAACGAGCTATTCATTAAAATGACTTCAAATTTATTGTAATCTTTTATTTCTCGTTTATTCAATTTTAATTGATTAAAATGAAAATTTTGTTAAGGTAAAATTTAATAACTATAATTCACATACAAAATAGCCTCTAATGTAATTACGACCAGAGCTACTTTACTCAGTTAGTTTTGTTATAGCAATAAAACACTCAGTAAAGTAGCAATAAAACATTTGAATTATGTCGACCCTTAAGATTAGCTACGAATTAACAGTGCTATGGCAGGTCTCACGGTTTAAAATATGTTACAAAATAAAACAGAAAAAAGAGTATTCTTTTAATTAAAATATTTATAAAACGCTTTATCTTCATTTCCTATTAATTTAATAGTTTTATACAACATTTTAAATAAAAGTAATTATTTAATTATTATTTAGCATTTATTAAAATATTATTTATCGGAATCATACAACTTTCACACGATTGCCAAGCATGACAAAGTCAAGTGTGATAAAATAAAAGTGATAATAAAATAAAATAAACTAATAATAATAATAAACTTATTATTTTACTTATTATTTGATGGGTTCGGTTTAATTGACTTATTATTCGTTTTATTAAAAAGGCCAAAATTAATATTTTGGCCTTTTTATAGGCCAAATTAATATTTTGGCCGTTTTAAATAAGTATTTTTATTCAATTAAAATAAATCAGTACCCGAACGTCACATTTAAAAGCTTAGCAATCCAAATTGAGGAAACAAAAATTATTAAATTTCCTTGAATTAAAATTTTTAAAATTTAATAGGTTAACATCAATATTTGAACATAAACAACTATAAAAAACTTTTTGAATGGATTGCACAATACTGAGATGATGATAATCGTTCCCATATTTAAGTATTTTTCTCAAAATTATCAATTATACAAAGGCGTTTATTCTTAGTTGAATAAAAGTTTAAAACTTGGTTGAATATAAAATCCTATATGTGAAAATATTTTTATGTTTAAAAATATGCTAAATATGTTTTAAAATATTTCTGAATCTCAAATATTAAAATCATATTTTTTATTTGTACATATTTTATATACACATCTTATTCTACTATTATTCTAATATATTATATATTATACTACAATTTTATAATATTATATTATCATTATATATTACTCTTCAATTAAACTAAAATTAATTGATAATTAATTAAACTAATATAAAATTAATATACAATACTAAATATATTAATTAAAAGTTGACTAAATAACATTTTAAATTTTGTCCATTTTTAGATTAATTATCATTTTTATTAATTATTTTATATTATATTAATTATTTTATATTATTATAAATTATTAATTTATTATTAACTATTTAATTAGTTAAATTAATGTGAAATAATTATCATTATTGAGTGATATTATTGTCAATAATATCATTGTATTTATTATTAATACACAATGTTAATAATCTGTGTCAAATATTGGGTGTTAATTATTAACACTCAATATTAGCATCCTAAATACAGCGGCAGATAAAATGAACGATGAAAAAAATGAAACGAAAGAAAGTAAATGATAAATATGTCAAATAACTAAATAAATTGTGCAATGAAATAAAAATAATTATTTGAATTTCTATTAAATGCTTGAAAAGTGTATAATCATAGTGATTTATTAAAACTTACTCCGTAGGTTCTTACGACATCAGTTGTATCTTCGATAAACGTGTTATCAAGTAGAGTATCTGATTCATCAAGTACAATAAAGCGGATTGGGAAATTTGATGACGATAGTATACCTATTGAACGTGAATTTTCAAAAATATTAATTATCTGATGAAAATTTCGAAATGCGTTAATTATCAAATATTACCAAAATGTTTGAAATATATTTCAAATATCGAAAATGCGAGAAATGTTTGTGGAAAAAATGTACAATTCTTGGAACTGAAAATGCAAACCATATTTTATATCTTCAGTCAATCAAATTCGGTAGACTTTTATTTCATTAACACGGTCGTGCATTCAAAGAATATTACAAAGCAATATCACTAATTCTAGATGAGCGACTATTTTATCTTAACTTTATTTTTTGAGTTTTCGTGAAATATAAAATATTAATATTATGAATATTATTAATATAAATATATTATAATAATATAATAATATATAATATTATTAACATAATAATTTTATATATTATATTATAAATATTAATATATAATAATTATATAAAATTATTTTTATATAATAATATTAATTATATTATATAATTATATTTCGTTGTAATATAAAAATTGAGTTTACTTTTGAATTATTTAATAAACAAATAAAGACAATTTCGATTTAAGGATTTGATTTTCAACGGTAAGATGCATTACAATTAAACAGTAAAAATAATTTTTATTTGTTTTGTTTACGAAATAGCCATCGCAACAAATCGGGACTGACTGAGCGATTTGAACTTTTTGTATGTGGGCGCGAATTAATAAATGCATACACAGAATTAGATATTACCATAATTCAGTGAATATAACGATTTGAACAACAATAAAATGTTAAGTATTTAAAAGCTTACCTTTAAATTCAAATTATAAACAAATTCGTGTAAATAGAATAATATAAAAGTAAAGTTTTAAATACTAAGGTTTTATATAAAAAACTACCTTTCATATTTAATATGTTCCTTGGTGTGCTGATAAGTATTTTTGTTGACAGCGAACTGTTAAGCTAGAAAATATTTAAATTAAATTTGATGAAATTGCGATTAGCAATTTAAATGAATTGATTAATTTGAAAAATTAAACAAGTATGAATACAGTTACAGTCTTGGTAATAATTGAATATAAATTATATTCAAAAAAGCAGTTTATAATTTCAAAAACATTTAAAAAGCATCTCAGTAGTTTAATTGATTTCTGTAGTTTTGAGAACTGTAAAGTATGCTCACTTCTAATTAATAGACCTAGCAAAATACGTACGTCTTATACAAATTCTTGTATTTTGAAATAGTTAGCTAAATATCGATATCAGAATGATTCGATATAAGTTTTAATTGAAGAAGACATTTTTTAAAAACTCAGCAAATACTAAAGTTATTAAAATTTTATACATAAATTAATATAATAATCATTAATTGTTGCAAAAAACTATTGAAAAACTATTTTAATATATACATTATTTTTAATAACTAAGTGTACAACAAAATTTTGAATAAAAATACAGTAGACATACCTGGCATTCTTCCACGGTCAAAAGATTCAGACAAGATATATCAACGCAATCTTGTAACAGATCATTACATACATTCTAGCAAAAACATGTATTTTTATAAAATAAAAATATTAAAAATATTTACAAACGAAAAATAATTTAAAAAAGTTTTAATATAAAAATATTAAAATATTATTATTACCAACAAATTGTAAACTGAAATAATCTTTTTAATTTATGAAATTTTATGTTTTCAGAAAAAACCTAGGATTTAATTTAAGTTATTTATTTTAAAAGTTCTAGAATTTAATTTCAAGAACATTACTATATATAGTCAATTTAGCAAGATCGCACGATGTGATTTCGCAGGTAAGGTATCATTTCTTCATTACTTCAACTCCATACAACTAAACTCACTACATGCCAGATTTAAACGAAGAGAAAAGAAGATTTATATGAAAAAAGTCTGTCTGTTAAGAAGCTTTCTGTTTGAATACAGTTACATTACATTATATATATGTGCTAAGTAGATAACGGACCGTTGTCTTCATAGAGCATCCGTGCACTACTATTATACTATTACTAAGGATCCAACGAGTGCAGCGACAATTCAGCAACAACATCTGCCTAGTGTTTAAGGATGGTCCGCACAGCAATTCGATCTGGTTAAAAGCGTAAGCCTCAGACAATAAAGCAAAGTGTCGGAAACGCCTTTATTCAAAATGTCACACAGACAATCGAAACGACCAGTGAGTACCTCATTCTACTGATGAGTGTTGCCGGGTACTCTTTGGTCGTCTAGAAGTGACATTGTGACTGAAAGTCGTAAATCGAATTCCGGTCTATCAAGCAACACCATTTAGTATAAAATGCCGAATTTCGTAAGAAATCATGGATCGTTGTTTACTCAGCACATCCGTGCACTACTATTATACCTGCCGTATCCATTTAGGATCCAACGAGTGCAGCGACTATTCAGCATTAAACTCTACCTAGTGTTTAAGGATAATCCGCATTGCAATTCGATCGGGTAAAGAGCGTAAGCCTCAGACAATTAAGCAAACTATCAGAAACGGCTTTATTCACAATGTCACACAGGCAACTGAAACGACCAGTGAGTACGTCATTCTACTGATGAGTGTTGCCGGGTACTCATTGGTCGTCTAGAAGTGACATGATGACTGAAAGTCGTGAATCGAAGTTCAGTCTATTAAGCAACACCATTTAGTATAAATGCCGTATTTCGTAAGAAATCCTGGACCGTTGTTTACTCAGCACATCCGTGCACTACTATTATTCATGCCGTATCCATTAAGGATCCAACGAGTGCAGCGACAATTCAGCAACAATCTCTGCCTAGTGTTTAAGGATAATCCGCACTGCAATTCGATCTGGTAAAGAGCGCAATCCTCAGTCAATTAAGCAAAGTGCCGGGAACGCTTTAATTCACAATGTCACATAGGCAACCGAAACGACCAGTAGGCACTTTATTCTACTGATTAGTGTTACCGGCTACTCCATCATTTCGATGCTGAAGTGGTCGTGTAGAAGTGACATGATGATTGAAAGTCGTGAATCGAAGTCCAGTCTATCAAGAAACCCCCGTAGGCGATTCTTAGATGAAAAATTCTTAGATGAATAAACTCGAAAGATAAAATTATATATAATTATATTATATTATAAAATTATATTATAATTATTAAAATTATAATATAATTAGAATATATATAATATTATTATATTAATATTATATTAATATTATGTTAGTATTATATTAATATCATATTTTGTCCATCAAGATGAATATTATTATAAGCCACAAGTTTCGAGCAGAACGCAAATCGCACGAGCTGCTGTGGCCTGAGAGCATACGAATTTGTAATGCAATGACTAGAGGTAAACCGACTACTGTGAGCAAATGTTGATTATGCAATGGTAAGGCTGCAAAATGTAAGGGATGTCGTTGTGCAAAAAGTAACACATCTTGTACCAACTGTTTTGCCTTTGAATGTCAAAACAGTGTTACACTGCAAATGAAGGTCTCGCCGTGTGTGATGCAAGTAAAACTTTTATTGAACTTATTACATTTAAATACATAGTTATTGCAAACGGACTTACTGGACAGGACATGGACGAAATCCGCATTGTTTCTCTTGCAACTGTATCTCAATAATAGACATTATCCTGCCTATTGTTCCAGCCTATTTATCCTGCCTACTGTTTCTTCAAAAGAGACTCGATCTTTAGAAATCAGGTAAATTCACGGATTTATTTGAAGGAGCGAAGATTTTGCAAAAAAAAGCGTCTCAACAATGCAGAATTAGAACAACAACGCCGCATGACAAATTAAAAACTTTCTCGAGACTAATGCAATCTAGCAAAATAGGCATTGAGATCAGAGTATTAAGTCAAGAATCGATAGAAAATTCAGTTTTTAAACTTTATGATAAATATGAGGGACAAGTTGCCTTGGATTATTTAAGAAAGCTACATCCAAGTGCGAAATCTGTGACAAATGATACGAAATTGACTGCACCGATCAAAAATCGTTTAATACATCACCCTTCCATATATTCAAAAATCGAAGGAATTATGATAGCTCAGGCAGCCAAACGAACTCATGGGAGTGCAGGTCCTTATGGTATTACTGCTGCTGATTTTTGCTATATGCTTATATCATTTGGATCCTTTTTATACAAAATTGGCTGATGTTATCGCAATGTTTGTGATCCGTATAGCTAGTGAACCAATGCCTCCGAAAACATCGAAAGCCTATGCTGTTAGTCAAATAGTTGGTCTTAACAAACCCGGAAATTAGGCTTATTGGAGTGGCTTAAATTACTCGTAGAATAATCAGTAAGGCTATTATGTTGGTAGCACAAAAGGATTTACAAGCTGTTGCACGCAACATTAAATTGTGTGCTGGTCAGTGCGGTGGTATAAGTTATGCTATACATTCAATTTCAAACTATTTTTATTCCAATGAAGATCAGTTGATGCAAAGAACACATTCAGTTTGGCTAATAGACGTACCATGCTGTCGAATGGTGATATGTTATGTCCAGTGCTATCACATGTACTCTTGAATACATATTCTGACGATGCAGCGTTAGTTGAACAAGGAGAAAATCTAAAATCCTGCGAAGGATTTACGCAAGGTGATCCACTTGCAATGATGCCAGCATTTGCCATTACATCTTTGGCCTTAATAAATCGAATTCAAAGTCAGATACCCCATATAGAACTTTATGGTATGCAGATGATTCAACATTCGTTGGGAAAATAGAAGACATCGAAATCGTTTGGAACCTACTTTGAGCAATAGGTCCACAGTATGGATATTTTATCAATCCAAGCAAATCGAAATTATTAGTTTATTCCAACTTAGTTGCTAGATCAAGTAATATATTTGGGAAAGAAAGAATACATATAAATGATATTGGTTTGATAGTTATTGGCTCTCTAGTTGAATCAACAAATTTCTTTGAACAGGTTTATTGTGGTAAAATAGGAAGGTGGACTGCAATAATAGAAAAACTAGCCGCAGCTGTTCAATTAGATGCACAGTCAGCTTATGTTGCTTATTGCATCGCAGCATAATCAAAATGGACTTACTTATGTCGCAGTACTGAATGTAAATGTGAATGGTTTACTCTGCTCGAGGATGCTATAAAGACTGGCATGATACAATCATTATTAGATGTTGGAATGAATGGCAGCATTCGGGATGTTTGTTCATTACCTACGATTTTTAGTGGAATTGAAATTTGAAGGACGTCAAGATATGTTGTCTAACAATATCGTTCATCATGCTTATTGACAAGAATGCTCTGTAATATAAATGACGAAAATATAGAAGCTTTAACGACCAAGACTTTGTCAGAAAAACTTAATTTTTAAAAAGAGGTATATCAAAGTACTTTACAAATGGAAATTGCTCTATATGAAATGAAAATATATGTATCTCAAGGGTTTCATATGTCCAAACAAGAATTTAAAGATGCATTGTGCGCTCGCTACAACTTGACTCCTAAGAACTTCCCTAAGCAGTGCATATGTAAGCAACAAATAACAAGAACTCATACCCTCTCGTGTAAGAGAGGACCACTTAATTTTATTCGACACAATGAGGTTTGTGATTTTTGGTTTAAAGCTATGAGTGAGTGTTGTTGGGGAGTATATACTGAGCCATAATTGCAACCAGTAGATGAAAGGACTGTTTTCGAAAATTCGACAACTACTCGACAAAAAGATGCCAGGGCAGATATTGTTTGTAATGGACTTTTTGGAGATAGGATGAAGAGGATATTTTTAGATGTCTCCATACACAAAAATCATGATCCTGCCTATCTTGAAAAATCTCCAGAGCAAGCTTTTCATTATCATGAACAACGAAAGCACGCGAAATACGATGAAAAGATTCGGAAAATTGAACACATTGGATTCTGTCCATTAATATGGGTTAATATTAATTATAGCAAGGAAAAATTCGGTTAAGATAAAGTGAGACTGTGTATCATCTATGGCATGTCTACGTACAAAAAAAAGTATCCTATTGGCAAGGATGTATTCAGGCAGTCTGAGAAATCATCGAACAAGTAGCTGAGATATTAAACAGAACAAGTGTTACATAATTTGAAATGGATTGTTATTTTGCAAAGATTATTTAAATTTTTAAAAAAATTGAAAAAAATATTAATATTATATTATAATTATATTATAATAATCATTATAAAATTATATTATAATTATTAAATTATATTAAATATATCGGAGACTTAATTGAATATATATAAAGAATTGCTATGCATATCCCTCAGGTGTGATCCTTTTTGACCTTATTTTTATAAATTTATTATAAAAATAAATTTATATAGTTTTTAGCACCAAATAGTGAAAATTTATTAGGTAGTGAACATTTTGTTCTTATTAATATACACTAATAAACTAGTATCGAATGATACTCATTCTTCATAAGGTATTTGCTTGTTCCTCTTAACTTTCCCACACTATTATGAGTTTCTTTCTAGGAGAATCTTATTTATTGAATTTCTAGTTTATTAATCGTTGGCAACCCTCTCAAAGCTGTTCATAGTTGTGAAGTTCAATAGAGTTATTTGCGTTTTTTAATATTAGTATCTGCTATATTCGTCTATAATACAGCCACTTTATAAGAGTGGCACCTTTCATTTTCCAATACATGTCTAACGTAGCTATCAGGTGCTAGCTTTCCTGTTTTGATTTGATATCGTATTAAATTGATTCGTTTAAATTTATTGGCTTCATGTTGTCTCTCAAACATATTATGTATTACATTGTTGTTAGGTCACAGCGTCAGTGCTTTTACAGTTGCACTTGCCAGATATTTTGTATTGTAACTGAACTCGTAAAGTAGTCAACATTTGAAATATCATTACATGTCAATGATGTTAATAATATGTCAATGATATGTCAATGAAAATTACATGGTTTGCGTTTTCTTTCCACAAATTCCTCAATGTTAGATGTCAATGTTAGGTGTTTGATGTTACCAACATGCATCTTATCTTGGTTTGTGTTCTAAAACCAACTTTGATATTTGATATCTAGTCAATCTTTAGAGATTGACCCAAAGTTTCTTTCAATTTCAGTTTGCAGGTTAACGAATGTTGGATTTCACTCAAGTTTTATTAGTTTCTTAGGTTTATCATGTTATTGAACTTTAAATAAAATATCTATACCGTTTAGTTTGCTTACTTTATCGATTATAGTTTAAATTTTTCTTCTTTTGCAGCCTCTTACTTTGAAATTGTTTATTATAGTCTCTATTTTATCTTGGAAATCTTTGTTTTGCGAACATATTTTTTGCTCGTAATAGCTCATTAAAGATTATATTTCGCTTGACAACTGGAGGGTGGGAACTAGATGTATATGTTTTCCTGATGGTTTTCAGAACAATTTGCTCTATATATTTGCCCTAATTCATTTCTAAAGATTGTCCTAGGAAATTGACTGATGTTTTAATGTCAATTAAATAAATATTTAATGTCATATAAATTAATATCACATTCATAATATAGTGATTAGTCACAAATGTAATTCAAATAAGAATTTTAAATGTGATATTAACGAAATGGATGGAATCATTTCGCTATTTATGAAAAAGCGACTTAATAAATATATGTGTGGTCCCCTGTATCATAATATAGATTCCATTAGAAGTTAAATTGTTTTATTCTAAATTGAAAAGATATTTCATGCAGTTTAGTTCAAGGCCAACATTAAGATGTATTAAATTGAGACTGACGATTGATACTTACATGCGAAAAAATACAATATATTTCGCTTCATTGAGGAATTTATGATGCATATTTACCTTTCGGTTAACAATGGGCAAACAAAAGCATAATAATGAAGAAAGTTTATAGTCATTTTTAAATCCTTTTCTGTCGATATACGTATGGAAACTCTAAGCATTGGGCACCAAAAAACATTAAGCTATCAGCATATTCGTTACTGAACTGAATATAGATTGAAGATTGAATTCGAATAGCGCAGAATAATCTGTCGATATCTGAAAAATTAGCAATCTTTTACTTACACACATTTTGTCAAAGTTAAATTGTGTGAATGATGAGTACGATAATACTCAGAATCCTTGAAAATCGTATTTTAAATAAACTGGAAAGGTTAGTCGCCAATGATCTACTTTAAATGTGGTACTAATGTATAGCGAAACTCCAATGAGGCAATTTTGAATTTTTTTAATTTAAAGTTTTTTTTAAGTTTTTTTTTGAAAATCTTTAAAAGCATTTTAAAAGAATTAAGCGTTGCAAATTATTGAATGAAAATTTCCAATCACTAACCGTTATTTGATTGCATAATGCAAACGTCGGTGCGATCACCAAAGCTATCTGCTTGTATTTTAAACATTTTTCAATTATTGGCAAAAGATATGCAAGCGTTTTACCACTTCCTAATAGAATAAGTTTCATTTCCTATAATTTACAGAATATCATACCCGTATGTGAAACACATAGCAAGTGTTGGTTATCGGATCTACAATATGATATAACATCCATCTAAAGACAAAATTAAATGATTAAATATCGGAACATAGAAAGAGCCATTTCAAAGTGACATTGGTGGCATAATGACATATTCCTATAACGATAAATTATATAAATGTGTTAAAAACTCAAGGGATAAATTACAATTATATTAAAAAAATATTAATTTTAATAATTATATTAATATTTAATATATTAACATAATCGATAATATAGAATTAATAATATTAATAAATATTAATACAATATTATCGATAATATCATTTAATATTATTGATATTTAACATCTTTAATTAAATTCATATGTTAAATTTATATTTTTATAAATAAACGTTTAATTCGCAATAAATGTTTTAAAACGTTTTGTTACAATCTATAAAAATATATCAATTATATCAATAAAATATAATATAATAAATATATTATATTTCAATTATATATTGATATATTATATATAAATTATATTGAGTAATTATTAGCATAAGCAGCAAAATTTGGATTATTTTGAAATATAATCAATCTTTAGAAACTAAACGTTTAGTTTCTTATATGAGTTTTAGGAATTTTATCAAATCATTTTTAAATAATATGGGACTTTTAAACTAAAATCCTAACAATTACTTTGCCTTTTCCTGTAGATCGTCAAAATGATAAACATCATTAACTAATGAGAATAGTTGAAGTTGCAAGACATTCTACACATCGAGCAGTTGTTGCAAACAGACAAATAAGGTATCTCATGTATTTCAATGACCTTAATAAATTACCATTTATTATTTTATATTATTTTAGCTCATTTGCGAGTAAACCTGAATTTGTAAGTAAAATTTGTAAGATAAAATAATATTTGTAAGATAAAACTAAGTATCGGATTGTCAATTAACAGCATCATGTATATATAATTGATAAAAGTTGGAAAATAAAAATTTAAATGCTCCATCTTAAAATGTGTCATCCATAAAATACGAAGATGGTTAAAATCGTAAGTTTTTAGCACTTCAATATTCCCCCATTATCACTATAATAGACTTCTCTTCAAAGCTTTTACGCAAGAGACATTTGACACCATCCTGTGTTAGGAAACAATTCGTGTTTTACGCTCAAGAAAATAGTTTTGACTGATGATGGATAAAAATTATTTCCTGTCTAAATATAAAAGTACTTATACTCGAATGATCACGAATATACGATTTACTTTTTCATTGTCGAGTTCATTAGGAACGAAGTCTAGCAATGCCTTTTTGTACAACTTCCGATTAGAATCTAACAAGGGGATCAAAAAATGTCAATTTATTCATATTTTCTTAAAACAGCCTTTTTACGATTTGCTTTGAATATAATAAGTGATTGGCTTCATTGTTTATCGAAACAATCTGGTACTTATCAGAAACAGAGGTAACAGAGCAAAAATAAAGCTACAGATGTATTACATCTCCAGCCAGCATGAAAGGGATAATTAGTTGGACACACTTGTTCCTTTTCTTGATTACATTCACGTCGCTCGTTATTTATTGGGAAATACAACGGAATTTGGAAGTGATAGCCATTTACGAACAATGTAGATTGATGATAAAATCTTGACCTGCTACACCAAAATTAAGTAATGCTCTAGTAGCAATCAACGAACAAGAAATAATAAAATTAACAACCGATTGATTCAAATTTTGAATGAACAGAATATAAATTTTATATTCTGAGTAAAAATTTTACATTTTAATGTAGTGTGCGGCAGAGTTTGTTATATGTAATGGTTGAAACAAATGATTTACGAAACAATACATCTCTATAATACGTCAGCATTTCATGTTTCCTTATAATCTGAGAATACCGGTAGAGATTGTGTTCTTATGGTAAACTATAAAATAAACTGGATATCTAGAGAAACAAATTCTTCGGGCACACATTTTATGCACAGTGGAAGAACTGTGTTTGCATTGAATGTAAGATGTAACTAATATATTAAATTATGATCATAATCTGAGTAACAATATTATAATTAAAATTATAATTTAATTATTTTAATTATAAAATTATAATGTGAATCGTAAAACATCGTTGAAAGAAGTTATAATGAACATATCAATGAACTCAAAAACAATCTTACCTGTAGCTCTGTTAGTTCCTGTATATCAAGCCTATGCAGTGATTTAGTAAGAAACGCTGGTAAAGAAGATAGACCATCACCACTGAAAAACTTTGTTGGGTTCTAAACTAATTCAAACAATCTTTATAGAATTAATTTAAATCGAGTCTATACTCTATTTTAAACAATGAAATTAAGTTGTAAATAACAAATTGAATGTGTCAAACGTTTTGAAATATATTTTTTATTAAATAATATTTACGGTAATCAGCGGAATTGATGCCAAGTCAAGTAATAAAGTGGTTTTGGATTGATTTTCCGAAAGTTCATATTAACAATAGTTCCGCCATTCGTTTTTATTAATCCTTTCGTAGCCTTTAATGTTTACTCTTAGATAATCGCATGAAAACTGTAGTTCATAGTACTGGTTAATTAGTCAATAAGCAATAACCTTACAGCAATCAGCAAAATATTGTTATTAATCAATGATTATAATAAAAATTATTAAATATATTAAAATTATTTCAATTTTAAATTCTTTGAATTTTAATACGTGTATCTAAACTTTGACAAAATACACAATCCATTAAAGCCTAAAACAATTTTTACGAAATGACAATAGATACTTTTGAACTGAATTGAAATAAATTACATTTTATTCAATTTAAATTGGTTATGCCCACACCTTATGACTTTGTTTAGGTTGCATTAATTATTTTATTAAAGTTTTTTGATTCTGTTTAATTTTAAATAATATAATTTAATAATAATATTATTAAATATTTGTTTGATCTGATTGCTTATTTTAAGATTGAATATTCACAAATTTGAGTTCTTTATTCCTTGTCTAGATTTGTAGACAATTGGCCGATTCTCAACTAACTGAGTAAAATACTGTAAAATAAATCCGTTTATACATAAATTGTCATAAATAATAAATAATAAATAGAATACATCATATGAATAAAACAAAGTTCCTTAGTAGATGTTAAATATGTTATACATATTATATATTTTGTTATAATATACATTATATTAATGTATATAATATGCATTATTATAATATTGTGCATTATTATCATAATATAATTATGATATCATTATGATATCATTTATAAAGACAAAAATTAATAATTGATTAATTGCAAGGCTGTAATTACTAGTCTTGTAAGTCTATATACAGACTGGTGATATATTATATTTCACACTTAATTGTAAAACAATTTTAAGATAATATATATAAATATATATATAAATATATATTGATTAATGTTTTAATTTAATGTTTCATTAAGAAATATAATCAAATTTTAATCTGATTATTTTAAGCTAAATGCTGATATTTATGATCACTGACTATCAATTTTTAAAATTAATGATTGGCCAAATTTATAGATAATAAGGCGAATAACTTTATTAATCAATGTTACGATTAATTTAGTGATTGTGATGTTAAAAATGACTGAATTAAATTAATTTCAATTTTCGATTGAAAATTTAAAAAAACGATTAAAGCCATGAGTGTCTATTTGCTTTTTTACTTAGACTACACATTACGTAATTTTAACATTTATGTAAAATTATTTAACTCTCGAAAATGGAAATTACCTGTTCGTTATAATTGATTAGAAAACGCTGTCCGTTGCTTTTTGAATTTTTCCAACCGTGAGATACAAGAAATCTAGTGTCAACGTATGGATACTTTTGTCCTTTTTAGTAATAAATGAAAAATTAGTGGGATTAAAGTTAAGTTTACCAGCGTAATGGTTGAGCCGTTTAATGCTTGATTTTAAAACAGGTTTACATCCTTGTTGGTGTAATGGAGGATCAGTTGGATTGTGTTTCTTGAAATGCTCATCTTTATGCCTTCTTAATCTTTCCATCATTGTCATGACTACGCGCGTGCTTTTATGAGGAACAGATATTTTATTATCCGTGCTAATTGGAATCTAATTGTTCGCAAAATATTGCAAAATAAATAGTACTAATTTTTGGTAACCGTTCTTATTTCTTGACTAAATCGAATCGCATATCGCTGTATTCTTGACAGGAACATCTTAAAATTAACTTCAATCTCTAGTGTAATTTCCAAATCGGCTTTCAATAAAGGTTTCTTACAAAGCTCAATACAAAATTAATTATGGTTGTAGCACAATATTATCCTCACAGGTATTGTTCCTATTTTTGATACAGCAAGGCGCTACTAATCAGTCTAGGTGGGTCTCATCAGCTGCTGACCCAGACCTACATTTCATAACGTGAAATGTAGGTCTAGGTCAGCAGCTAATGAGACCCACCCAAGCAGATTGGTAGCGCCTGGTTGTGCCACAACTAGAAGAATTTCAGCTCACAGATGCAATCAAGTTAAATTAATATAACAAAATTCCCGATAAATATCATTAATTAACTAAGAGTAAATTAACTATAAATTAGCTAAACTAACCATAATGTAGCGTAGTATTAGAAGAATTACTGCTTCAGATATTCAATAGACTAATAGTTAAATGATGATATTCATATATTTGAATACATTATTTTAAGTTAAATCATGTACATCATTTACAATCACCTATTTGTGGAGTGACGGAGCAGAGTTCACCTTTGGATACATATAGCCTATTGTGTTAAATCAAGCACAAGATAGTGGCTAAGCATATCACAAGTGCTTCAATACACGTATCAGTATCTTTGAATTCGCTTAAAGATATTTTTATCTTTTAATATTTTTAAGGATATTTTTATATTTTTTATCTATAGTAAGCATTGTGATTTATCAAAACAATATATGATTAAATAAATATATTTTATCATATAATATTAAAATATTATCAAAAATTAAATTTTTATATTCTACTGTATTCACGTATGACATAATATTTATATATACATACATAGATTTAAATATTTAATTTCATGAACATAATTTAATTTTCGAAACCTGATGACATAGCAGTTTCTAGTTATGACCTCTAATCATTATTCTGATACATTATATGTTATTTATTAGTCAATTCATAACAAATGATTTTTATTTTAAATTTCAATTTGAAATTTGAACTTGATATAAAAAAATGAGATAAGATATGAAAGATATATTATATTATATATCTATTATATATAGATATATAATATATAAATAGATATATTATATATAATATATCTATGATATTATATATTGTATATTATATTATATTTCGCCTCATTGATATGGGTCGAAACATCATCAGGAGGGAATTCGTCATCAGGAGGCACTGCTATGTTACCATAGACCGAAACCTTGTAGCATAGCGGTCCATCCAGATGATCTTCATTCCTTATTCGAATCCATCGTATATTATTTGGTCAATTCATAACAGATAACTTTTATTGTAAATTCAAATTTTAAATTTTTAACTTGATATAAATTATATAGAATATCATATAATAATTATCCATTATAAATTATTATTTAATTATTAATTATTTAATTTTTATTTAGCATTATTTTTAATTAACAATTAATATAAAATATAAAGACTCAGTTATATTATCTGATTTCTAACTTATCATTAATTTTTAATCAAGAAATAGTAAAAATCAAACGCTGCATATTATGAGACAAAATTTCACTATCTAATAGTCATTAGCAATCAGCATATGCAACAATTTCACCATCGCCGTTCGAGAAATGCGATTTTTTCTTAATAACCTATAATCAGAAACATCAATTTTTTATAAGAATAAAATTATATTTTAGCCATATATATGAATGAAGCCATATTTTAGCCATATATATGAATGAGGCCATATATTATAAATGTATAATTTTACTTCAGGAATTCGGGAAGGAAGATTTCTAATATTTGTATAGACAAGCAAGATTGCTACGACTACTAACAACATCCAATTAACGAAGAACGTAAATATCAGAAAAATCAACGAGAGTCCACTGTTGGAAAGTCACTTGAATGTTGGTCTATAAATCTTAAATTGGGATCAACGACTTTTTAGTCGTCATTTCACCACATGAAAATTTGAATGGAAATGTATTTATATAATGGTATATAATATAAAATATTTTATAATATTTTTTAAAATTCAAGTAGATTTAAAGGTTTAAATACTATTGTGAATAAAGTATCGTATTGTCCGTGTCTGACTCCGTGATATATGTGTGAGCGATATGCGAAAATTTAAATTATAAATTTGACATTTAAAGACTAAAAACGATTTGATTTACTTATTTGAGTAAGCTCTATTTCGTATCAATGGTATTTATGGAAAATATGTTCACATTTTAATATGAGGATTTTAATGAAACTATATACAATAGAATAGAATTTAGAATAGAATTTATTTAGAGTGGCCTTTGTGGTAAAATAGAACCATTTACAGGCCCACTATAAAAATTAAAAGACAAGTTAACGTCCGATGAATGTTTGAACTTGTATGTAGAGTTATTGAATTGATTGCGGCTGAAAGTGTTATTTTAGTTCGTTTGCAAGAAGTATGGCGATCAAGGAAGTTTTGAAGTGTTTAAGCGACGTCAATGATTTTGTGTCTCGAGGAAGTTTGTTCCAAAGGCGTGGTGCAGCGATGGTGAACGCACCACATTCGTGATTACCGTTGTGACGGGGGACGAAAAGCGAGTAGGAGCGATGACTTCTTAGGGAAATACCAGTCGTCATATTGGATGCGATATCAGGAAAATATAGATAAGGAGGGTTGTGCCGGAATTTGATTTGCCATGCAAGTGTGAGAATTCGAGAGGTTATGCGGCTCGGAATGTCGAGCCAGTTAAGGATGCGGAGGGAGTTGGAGATGTGGTCGTACTTGCGAAGGCGGAAGATGACTCTAGCAGCCGTGCGCAGAATCCTTTGTAAATAGTGAAATTGATATGCTGGACAGTTTACAAGAAAACCTAAGCAATATTCTAGACGAGGCATGAAAAGGCTGGAGATTAAAATAGCTGTCGATTTCACGTCGAGGTTTCTACGGACACTTCGGATGTCACGGAGGATGAGGGAGCATGAACTGGTCTTGCTACGAATGAAAGGCATAAACGAGAGATTATTGTCAAAAGGGACACCAAGGATTGTCATGATAGTCACTTCTGGTAGACGGAAATTGTGTATGCATACTGGAAAATCGAGGGTGTAAGAGTGACGCGGTGTTATCCACATCATGTTAGATTTCTCGTTGTTTAAAAACATACGGATTGAACAAAGATATGCGTGAATAGCAGACAGGCAAGATGATGCATCGGAAGCGAGGTTGGATGCAAATGTGAGTGTGCATGATGCATAGATTACTATATCGTCAGCGTACTGAATAACTTCAAAGCCGAAAGGGACCACGATGGAAGATAAATCATCAAGAAGAAGGGTGAAAAGAAGCGGCCCTAGAACGGATCCTTGTGGTACACCGCAGCTGAGAGGAACCGGCGCAGAATGGATGGAGACTACGTGATAAGAGCGATTTGAGAGGTGGGATTTGAACCAAGAAATGACATGAGACGAGAAGCAGTAACGTTGTCTGAGACATAAGAGAAGTATAGTGTGATCAACTACATCAAAGGCGGAGGATAAATCAAGTGAAATTACAAGGCTTACTAGATGTTTGTCAAGAGCAAGAAGTAGATCATTGGAGAGTTTTGTGCATGCGGTCATAGTAGAATGTTGTGGTCGATATGCTGATTGAAAAGGTGGAAACATAGAATTTGATGATATGTAGTTGCTTACCTGTCTGAGGATGAGACGCTCGAAAAGTTTTGAGATGGTCGGAAGGTTTGATATTGGTCTATAGGAGGAGCGGAACTTGGATCAAGATGATGCTTATTTAATAATGGGCGAACTATGGCATGTTTGAACGACGAAGGGTAGTGTGATAAATGGATAGACATGTTGAAGACACTTGTGAGATAAGGGCTGATGGTGTCACTTAGTAACTTTAGAATGTATGTTGGAACAGGATCGAGAGGGGAGGTTGAATTGGGTAATCGTGCTAGGGCATCAGATACGCTTTCGATAGATAAAAGTGAAAAGTGAAACAGTTTAGTATGATATGGGGCTAGGTAGGAGAAACTAAAAGATAATGGTACGTGGATTGAGGTCAAAGTTGGAGCTATTTTGCGTTGCAAATGAGATGCGAATTCGTTGGAAGAGATAGACATGACGTATTTGTTTCTACCCAAAAGGTTATTAATGGATTTCCACGCGTATTGATGATTGTCACGCAAAGATGTTTTGCTTTGCCAGTATGAGGAGCATTTTGAGTTCGAAAGATATCGGTATTTGCGTCGAAATTCGAGGTATTCTGAGTAAGATGAGTTTAATAGCTCGGTGATATTACGACGACGGAATCTTGAGTGCATTCGGTGAAGGTGTTCGTAAGGAGCGCTTGGCTCTTCGGCAATCGCTATCGAACCAGGGCGCTCCTGACTGACAGCGAGGCGTACATTGTTTGAACGGCAAAATCATATCGAGTATGCCAATAAGTTCAGTGCTGTACATGTTGGTTAAGTCGTCAAGTTAAGTGTTAGTAAAGGCGACAAAAATTAGGAGTGGGAACGAGAGAAGGTTTATACGCAAGTTATTTAGATTAAGTTGTTTCCATGGACGATATATATGGGGATGAGTAGGATGTGGAGGTTCATTGGTTTTAATGTTAATGGTGAGAAGGTAATGGTCGGATAGGCCCACATCTTTCACAGAAACGGTGCTGCAAGTAGACGATGATCGAACAAAGATGCAATCAATGGTGCCACCTTGGATATGAGTGGATTCAGTAGGGATATATCTGAAGCCAAAGTCTGATAATGTCTTGAGTAGGTGTGACGAGTGAGCGCATGATGGTCTGTCAAGTCGAATGTTGAGGTCACCAAGAATAATGACGGGAGATTATGTAATGCTTAGGTTAGAGAGCATATCAAAGAGTTCGTCAAAGAATGTAAGACATGTCGCAGATGAGCCTGGTCGATAGATAAGGGCGAAACAAATTCGTCTACTAAAGTGTATAGCGTTAAAGCACATCAACTCGTATGACGTAGGGGCAACTGGAAAGTTTAGAACATGTAACGATATAGCGGGCAAAGAAAAGGAAAGTAGACCACCATGGTTGATTCTTCCTGGATCACCATGCCGAGCACGTTCAGCAACGTGTAGGTTAAGCGATACGAGTCTTCGAATGGATATGTCGTTTGTGGAATGCCAAGATTCGGTTAGGCAGAGAAGTGAAAGTGAGTTATTTTGGAAGACTTCGAGAGCAAGTTCAAGTTTGTGGAGTAAGGAACGAATGTTGATAAGACCGATGTTAAGTGAGTAATTAGAAGGAGAATTTAGGGAGGATGATTTGGAGTTAAATGGCGCGAAACAACCCAAGGAAGAAGAGGGAGAATCAGACAATTTTCGCCTCGTTGTTGTTTGCGATTTATCATGATGTCATATGGAGGGTGGTGATATATTTGGTTGAATTTCGGCGGAGATTAAATGATTTTTTGCAAGCGAATAACTCGGTTATTGCGAATTATAAATTTATGCGAAGGATCCGCCAAACGTTTTTCGTGTAATTGTTTCCTGAGTAATTTTAGTGCTTTCACCTCAGGGGGTGAGAGATCCGGGCTTACATAAGCGTTGTGAAATCGAGTCGATTCTCTCAGTTTGAAGGCATTATTCAGAATTGACGTGGTGGTTGCTTTATCAGATGTAACAAGTATCCACGGAGGAATATCTTGACGTTTTGAAGGAGTCGGCGTAAATACAAACGACATGTGGATGCACAAGACACGTTCAACGATGCGATAATATCCGATACTAAAACAAGATCGTCTGATGTATAATTCTTTATTACGTTTGACGAGCGCCGTTGTTGCCTATCACATGCTTGAATTATTGTTTACAAGACAAGTTGTTTACAAGACAATACAAGTCGTCTATTTATTCATCTCTAAACCAAAATGTTTTTTTCAAAGCATTATAATTCTTTAACAAATGGATAAAAAATTCGCTGTGTAAATAAAGATGTAATTTTAATGTTTTAAGACGTAAAAATATGATTTAAGAAATGTTAAAATAAAATACAGCATTTTAGTATAGAAAATTTCTGAGGTTTGCAAAACACTATCATCAATAAAGTAATAAAACATCGAAAACTAAATATCTGCTTGACCAATATAAAATTTGAACTGCTACTGTGTGCCATTAATGTCGGTTGAAGGAGTCTCATTTATATCTGTAGTGTTTAGATGACTAGTATTGTCTGTAACTATACAATTATTAATTGCTAAATCATCTGAAAGAATGTTTCTCATTACGTCCATTAGAAAACCACCAGAAGAAGATTGCCCATTTTCGCAGCTACCTGTAAGATCTGAGCAATTGAATACGTTTTTACCGACTAGCTTGACAAAGTAATCCAGGGAACTGTCCCAGCAATATGCATTTCTGTATCCTTTGGCTAAGATACGGAAATTCTTTGTGCTTTTTGGATGAGCTCGACATACCTCAATGAGCAGGTCAAGAAAGTTGAACATTAATTGATGCTCATTACAATCACCATTAATTGCGAGTGTATTTTTGCCATTATGTAATTTTAGAATAGTTTTAAGAAACAGATCAGCAGAGTCAGCTCGCTTAAGTGACAAAAGCTGTAGTACTCCTAACGCCACAAATATATCGAATTCAGATGGGTATCCCTGAGTGGTAAATAATTCAAAAACATATTCAGCACATTTAGAACTATCGTTACATCGAATATAGTTGTAAAAAGCCTCGTCGCATTTGTTCTCTTCGCGGAAAAGTTCGCCGAGTAAAAGATGCAAATCAAATACTGAATCGTCCCAATCGCACTTCGCAAGATTCGCTCGATTATTTGAAGAGAAGCATTTCAACAATAGCAGAACATATTCAGTGCGTTCAGCAGGAAAATCATGTAGCAGTTTCACAGACTGACCTATCGATTTAACTATGGTCTTGGTAACTGCGTTCTTACGAGACAGATAAGTTATGAATGCCTTACATAAATCTATTAAACAAGTTGCATTGTCACAAGACTTGCTAAAACATTCAAGACCGTGAATGTACATATTACACACCTCTTGATCGTTATCTTTAGATCGAAAGAACAACGATTTGAATAGCTGAAGGGCCTCATAAGTGTCATTATTATTTAATGCGGCTTCCAGTTTCGCACATATTTTGTTTGATTGCATTTGTTCAGGTTCGCTTATGCTAGCAGAAAATCAACCCGTACTGAACCCCAAACAAGGATCTACAATTTAACACAAAATTTTAGTTAAGAGCAATTTATTTTTAAGATTTTCATTTTTATTAGATTTTATCAAATAATAAGAATTATAAAAAATTAATCAAATAATAATATTATATTATAATATAATAATATAATATAATTTTTATTATATAATCTTTATATAAAATAAGTAAACTCATTTATATGATATGATTTATTTAATTAGTTCTCTTTAACGATGTCACGTCAAATATTGAAACCGAAATGAAATGATTTTTATTTACTCCGAATCGATACAAATTGATTTACACGAGAACTTAATACTTTTATATATTAATACTAACAGTTAGTTTTTTAATTTTTATTCATCATTTTTTAATTTACAATTATATTTAATCTTATAAAATATGTAGACCCAGTTACCCGATCTGATTACAATAATTATTAAATTAAACGATGTCTGTCTCTATTTTATATAATTGTATTACAAAAGCATATTTGCGATATGATTTATTAAGGGAATGGTTCAAAATATAAGATAATATTTATAAGTTTCAAATAGCAAATGTCATTGCTATTTTGAACTTCTGAAATCCTTCCAAATAACAGATATCTTCGAAAATTTCTTCCGTAACCAAAAGAGAAAAAATTTTCTCTTTTGTAAACAAGTACTATCTAAAAAATGGTCACTGTGTATGACCGAAACGTTGTAAAATTTATAAAAAGAACTATTCTCTGGGAATAATTTATAATGCCTAAGCATATGATTAGATGGCACACGTGTAATTTTGACAGTATTAGTATTTATTTAGTATTTAATTTAAGTTTTAATTTAATCAAAAGTATTAATTTAATCCTTTTTATCTAAAGTATTCATTTGTTTTTTAATCTAATTTTAATTTAATCAAAAGTATTAATTCATTCTAATTTTTATCTAAAGTATTAATTTGTTATTTAATCTTATTTTAATTTAATCTAAATTTTATTTAAATAATTAATTTTTATTTAATTTAACATTTAATTTATTCAAAAGTATGAAGTAAATCTAAAATATTAATTTAATTAATAATTAATTAATTATTATTTTTAATTCTTAAGTATGTATTAATTTAATCTGATTTTTATCTAAAGTATTGTTTTTTACTTTTATTAAATTAAAAGTATTAAATTAATCTGAATTTTGTCGATTAATTTGTTATTTAATTATACAGTTAATTTAATCAAAAGTATTAAATTAATCTGAATTATATTTAGATTATTTAAATCGATTATTTAATGAAACGTTTAATTTAATCAAAAGTATTAAATTAATCTGAATTTTATCTAGATTATTTAAATCGATTATTTAATGAAACGTTTAATTTAATCAAAAGTATTTATTTAAAAGTTCCGTTTTAACACTTTCTCATTTTCACCGCTAATTAAAATATAATGGAATATTATTTGATTAAT